>JAJIBD010002950.1:167500-188228 GCA_021461705.1 Cryptotis parvus
AAGATAGGACCAAAAAGATCGGCTGAAGAACTCCACATCGGGACCCATGACCTAGAATGGAATGAACAGGGTGAGAGACTATCTGAGTTCATCATGTCCACCAAGACCATTCATGGGAACTCACAGTTTCAGAAGGCTGAAGCGAACGTTGGACGTGGGAATCTCCTGGCGGACAGTTCCACAATGATTGACCACATCATCTTCAATCGACGGTTTTGTCTGACCGATGTAGCTGTCATCCCCAAATTCCAAACAGGATCGGACCACCGTCTCCTTCGTGCAAAAATTCTACTTCCCACAAAGGGAGAAAAGGCTGCAAAGTTTAAGAAGAGAACTCCCAGAACGATCACCAACTGGGAACTCTTTTGGCACCATTGCAGCAACATGGGAAGATACCATCATTGATGACATCGATGAAGAATACAACCGACTGGTTCAGCACCTCAATGATTGTGCGAAGAATGCTGAGAGAGAGAAAGACACAAATGGACACTTGTCTTCAGAAACTCCTGAGCTTATCCGCCAACGTGGCAAGGCGTGAGCCTCAGGAGACCAAATGCTAACATCCAAGCTTGCTAAATGGTGCAGAGAAGCAATAAAAGAAGACCTCAAATACAGAAAAGCAGAAATACTGGAAGATGCAGCAGAAGCTGGGAAAAGCATTTGCACTGCCCGCCTGTCCTTCGCCAAGTATAAGACCAAGATGACTGCCCTCCGATGCCCTGATGGATCTATCACATCGTCCAGAAAGGCAATGGAGGAGATTATCCAGGAATTCTACTCAAATCTCTTTGATAGCCACATCCACCTGCCCACATATCAAATTCCACAGCATAGATATGTCATTCCCAACGTTCTCCCTTCTGAAATCCGACATGCCATCTCATCGGTAAAGAAGGAAACAGCACCAGGCCCAGACAAAGTCAGACCCGAACACCTGAAGAATCTGCTATTGGTACTCATCAATACACTAGCTCGGCTCTTCACACTCTACCTGTCTGAATGCAAGGTGCCCTCCCAATGGAAAACCAGCAGGACAGTTCTACTGTTCAAGAAGGGAGACATTCACGACATCAGCAACTATCGCCCTATCTGCCTGTTGTCTGTCATCTACAAGCTGTTTAGAAGAGTCATCCTGAACAGGATTAGCAGAACACTAGATGAAGGACAACCATGTGAGCAAGCAGGTTTCCGGAAAGGATTCAGCACAATCGACCATATCCAGACAGTAACCAAGCTCATCGAGGTTTGGAGGGAGTACAAGATGCCACTCTGTCTCACATTCATTAATTTACAGAAAGCCTTTGATTCTGTGGAGACTGAAGCAGTCATCAAAGCCCTAGCCAAACAGGGTGTTCAAACCTAATACAAGATCCTTTGTGAGCTGTATTACGGATTCACCACCAGGATCTCACCATTCTACAAAGAAGTGATCATTAATGTGAAAAGAGGGGTTCGACAGGGTGATACCATTTCACCAAAACTCTTCAGCGCCACCCTCGAGAACATCATGCAACAATTAGAATGGGAAGGAATGGGAGTGAAGATAGATGGTCGGCAACTACACCACCTCCACTTCGCTGATGACATCGTTCTAATAACACCAAACATTAGCCAAGTGGCACAAATGCTGGCTGACTTCGACCGAGAATTGGAAAGATAGGTCTACAGCTGAATCTAAAGAAAACAATGTTTATGAAGAACAATCTAGTTCCAGAGGCCCCATTCACTCTCAATGGAACAAACATCTCTGAATGCAGCAGTTATGTGTACCTAGGTCGAGAAATCAACATGATGAATGACCTACAACCTGAGCAGCGCAAGAGGAAGAGAGTGGCATGGAATGCCTTCAAAGGCTTTGAAGAAATAGCTAAAAGGACAAAGAACGTCCGTCTCCGGGCACATCTCTTTGACTACATCATTCTACCTGCATTAACATACGCCTCAGAGACCTGGGCCCTACGAAAAGCAGGATGAGAATGCTATTGGGGTCTCCCCAGAGAGGAATCAAAAGAGCTTTTGCTTGGGATATCACGCCTCATTCAAATGAGAGAGAAGGAATCCGGATTTCTGACCTCTGTCACCATTCCAGAATCAGGACCGCTGTGTCGTTTGCCAAGGCATCGAAAATCAGATGGGCTGGACATGTAATGTGATTTGGAGACAACAACTGGACTAGAGCCATTGCCGACTGGATCCCACGGATGTCAAAAGATCACGTGGCCGCCCACCTACAAGATGGTTAGACTTCCTTGTAAAGACCCTGAAGGAACGGTTTGAGGCTCTTCATATTCCTGAATCAACCAGATGCCATTGGGTTACATTGGCATGTAATAGGGTCCAATGGAAATGTTACTGGTGCCTGCTCGGGCAAATTGATGAATAACGGGATTCAAGTGATCAAGTGATCAAGTGATTATACTGAAAATACAACACTGATAAACTTTCTCCATTTGCATACGTAATTATAACAATTATAGATAGACCGCATTTCCATTACCTGAAGAAATGGTTTGAGGCTCTTTGTGTTCTTGGAGTAAGAAGATGCCATTGGCCTATACTAGCATGTGATAGGACATATGGAGATGTCACTGGTGCCCCTCAAGCAAATCAATGAACAATAGAAGACAAGTGATGAAAGTGATATATAGGTTTTTATTATATCTTTGTGAAATATGCACACACACTCCCCCTCTTTTGAACATGTGTTTGCATTTTTAACTTAGGAGCTCCTAAATGTGTCTCACATGACTATTGTGCCCCTAAGTCTTATTTGATTAAAGCCAGGCTCTTTACCTTTTTTTTAAAATTTTTTATTTTTACAATTACAAAGTTACACAACTAAAAAGTTCATATTTTGGTTTTGGTCGTACAGTGTTCGAGCACCCATCCCGCCACCAGTGCCCATCTCCCACCACCAACGTCCCCGGTTCCCTCCCCCCCCCCCCCCCCCCCTCCTCCATGGCAGGTTCTTTATTTCTTTCCCTTTCTCTCTCTTTCTCTTTTCCTTCCCCTCCAGACTATGGATTACAGAACATACATTAAAGGGTTGTCAGGTGTATCTTTTAGCCTCTATTTAATGCTCAGTTCTAGGTTGGCATTAGTACCCTCGACAATTGTTAGCACACTGTTCCATTTTCTGTCTTACCTAGCCTCTGACTCCCACACGTTTGTGATAATTTCCACCTTTGACAAGATATATGTTGTCAAACATATATCTCCTGATATATGTTTCACTGGACCTTGGATATTGGTATCATAATATGTACATATATATTTAAGTTATGCAGATAAATGCAGTCATTCTGTATCTGTCTCTCTCCCTTCTGGCTAATTTCACTCAACATAATCTTCTCCATGTCCATCCATTACCTTATATTCTCCAAAGTTTGCTGAATATCTTGTGCTGATCACATGTGCTTACAAATTTTCAACTTTTTTTTGTCTCCAAGATTTTCTTTTTTATTTAGCAATTACTGTGGTTTGTGCATAGCACTCATACCTGGGTCAGTATCAATTAAAGCGCTAAATTTTCAGGTGACATTTTGTATGTGAGAATGGAAAGTATGATCACTTAAAAAAATTCCCCACTTCTAAATATTCTTATAGTTACTACCTTGGGCCTGGCATTATAATAAGGGAGAACAAGCTATTTAAATAATTTAAATTCCATTGCAGAGTAATCAGGATCAGTGTAATACTTTACTTAAATTTTTGTGTTTACCAGTTTCTTTCATTTTCATTTATTTATTTATTTTTTAATTTTTTATTATACCACAGTGAAACATACAATTACAAAGGTGTTCATAATTGGTTCTTGGTAATACAGTATACCAGCACCCATCCCTCCACCAGTGCCCCAATTCCACCACCAATGTACCCCCCACCCCCTCCCGCCCACCCCCATGCTGCCTTAATAGCAGGTACCCCAGTTTCCTCTCTTTCTCTCTCTGTCTCTCTGTCTCTGCATCTCTCTCCCTCTTATTTTACACATTGTGGCTAGCCCTGCAAGGTATTTAGAGTTTATCACTTAAGTCTCTTTGTGTATATTCAATGGTGAGTTTTAATCTGCCATTACCATTTCCCACATTTAGTAAAACACTGGTATCTATTTATGTCCTATTAATGAATGCAGTCATTCTATATCTGTCCTTTTCCTTCTGACTAATTTCACTCAGCATGATAGTCTCCATGTCCATCCATTTGCAGGTAAATTTCATAATTTCATCTTTTCTGACAGCCGCATAGTATTCCATAGTGTAGATGAACCACAGTTTCTTTAGCCAGTCCTCTGTTCTCGGGCATTTAGGTTGTTTCCAGATTCTAGCTATAGTGAATAGCGCAGAGATGAATAAAGAAGTACAGATAGTGTTTCTGCTATGTGTTTTTCGGTCTCTCGGGTATATTCCCAGGAGTGCTATTGCTGGATCAAATGGGAGCTCAATATCTAGTTTTCGGAGGAATGCCCATATTGTTTTCCAAAAGGGCTGGACCAGTCGGCACTCCCACCAACAGTGGATCAGAGTCCCTTTTTCCCCACATCCACGCCAGCACCGGTTGTTCTTGCTGTTTTTGGATGTGTGCCAGTCTCTGTGGTGTGAGATGGTACCTCATTGTTGTTTTGATTTGCATCTCCCTGATGATTAAAGATGAAGAACACTTTTTCATATGCCTTTTGGCCATTCGAATTTCTTCTTTTGGAAGCTTCTGTTCATTTCTTCTCCCCATTTTTTGATGGGGTTGGCTGTTTTTTTTCTTGTGGAGTGCTACCAGTGCCTGATATATCCTGGATATTAACCCCTTGTCAGATGGGTATTGGGTGAATATCCTTTCCCACTCTGTGGATTGTCTTTGTATCTTGGTCACCGTTTCTTTTGAGGTGCAGAAGCTTTTTAGTTTTATATAATCCCATTTGTTTATCTTTGCTTCCATTTGCTTGGTCAGTGGTGTGTCATCTTTAAAGATACTTTTCGCTTCGATGTCGTAGAGCCGCTTCTCCTATGTTTTCTTCGATGTACCTTATAGATTCATGTCTGATGTTGAGATCTAGAATCCATTTTGATCTGACTTTTGTGCATGGCGTTAGAAGGAGGTCTAAGTTCATTTTTTTACATGTAGCTGCCCAGTTTTCCCAGCACCATTTGTTGAAGAGGCTTTCTTTGCTCCACTTAATATTTTTTGCTCCTTTATCGAAGATTAAGTGGTTGTATATTTGAGAATGTGTTTCAGGATACTCAGTTCTATTCCATAGGTCTACAGGTCTGTCTCTATACCAATACCACACTGTCTTAATTACAACTGCTCTGTAGTAGAGCTTGAGGTTGGGGAAAGTGATACCTCCCATCTTCTTTTTCCCAAGGATTGCTTTAGCTATTCGTGGAGTTTTATTATTCCATACAAATTTCAGGAGTGTTTGTTCAATTTCTTTGAAGAACATCATGGGTATCTTTATAGGGACCGCATTGAATCTGTATAAAGCTCTAGGGAGTATTACCATTTTGATAATGTTAATCCTTCCGATCCATGAGCAGGGAATATGTCTCCATTTCCTCAGGTCTTCTTTTATTTCCTGAAGTAACGCTTTGTAGTTTTCTTTGTAGAGATCCTTTACATTCTTTGTCAAACTGATTCCTAGGTATTTGATTTTCTGCGGCGCAATTGTGAATGGGATAGTTTCTTTAATGTCCCTTTCTTCTCTTTCGCTGTTTGCATATAGGAAGGCCATTGACTTTTGGGTATTGATTTTGTACCCTGCTACTCTGCTATAGGAATGTATTATTTCTAGGAGCCTCTTGGTAGAGAGTTTCGGGTTTTCCAGGTATAATATCATGTCATCTGCAAATAGTGATAACTTGGCTTCTTCCCTTCCTATCTGGATGCCCTTAATGTCTTTTTTCTTCCCTGATTGCTATGGCAAGTACTTCCAGTACTATATTGAATAGAAGTGGTGAGAGTGGGCAGCCTTGTCTTGTCCCTGATCTTAAGGGGAAGGCTTTCAGTTTTTCCCCATTGAGAATGATGCTCGCTGTGGGCTTGTAGTAGATGGCCTGGATTATCTTGAGGAAGGTTCCTTCAATCCCCATTTTACGGAGAGCTTTCATCATGAACGGGTGTTGAATCTTGTCAAATGCCTTCTCTGCATCTATTGATATGATCATATGGTTTTTATTTTTCTTTTGTTGATATGATGTATTATGTTGATTGACTTGCGGATGTTGAACCATCCTTGCATTCCCGGGATGAATCCCACTTGGTCATGGTGTATAATCTTTTGATGACTCTTTGGATTCTATTTGCTAGTATTTTGTTGAAGATCTTAGCATCTGTATTCATCAGGGAGATTGGTCTGTAGTTTTCCTTTTTTGTGGCATCTTTGTCTGCTTTGGGTATCAGGGGTGATATGTGCCCCTAAAAGCTATTTGGGAGTGTTTCTGTTTCTTCAATTTGCCGGAAGAGCTTAAAAAGAATTGGGAGTAGGTCCTCTTTAAAGGTTTTGTAGAATTCACTGGTGAATCCATCTGACCTGGGCTTTTGTGTTTGGGGGAGACTTTTGATTACCGATTCTATTTCCTCGATGGAGATAGGTTTGTTGAGGTATTCCAAATCTTCTTGTTGCAGACTTGGGAAGCTATAGGAATTCAGGAATTTGTCCATTTCTTCTAGGTTTTCTTGTTTTGTGGCATACAGGCTCTCATAGTAATCTCTGATGATCTTTTGAATTTCTGTGGTTTCTGTTGTGATGTCCCCATTTTCATTTCTGATTCTATTTATTTGGGTTCTCTCTTTTCCTTTTCTTACAAGTCTTGCAAGTGGTTTGTCAATCTTGTTTATTTTTTCAAAGAACCAGCTTTTGGTTTCGTTGATCTTCTGGATTGTTTTTTTGACATTCCATCTCATTGATTTCTGCTCTAAGTTTTATTATTTCTTTCTTTCTGCTTGGGTTGGGCTCCTTTTGTTGATCACTCTCTAAGATCTTAAGTTGTGAAGTCAGACTGTTTATGATGGCCTTTTCTTCTTTTCTGATGAATGCTTGAAGAGCTATGAACTTGCCTCTTAACACTGCTTTCGCTGTATCCCACAAGTTCTGGTAATTCGTGTCTTCAGTCTCATTTGTTTCCAGGAATCTTTGGATTTCCCTCTTTGATTTCTTTTTATGACTTGCTGGTTGTTCAGCAGTGAGCTGTTTAGTTTCCAGGTACTTGGTATTGGTCTCCGTTTTTGTGTACAATTAACTTCTATTTTCAGTGCCTCATGGTCTGAAAAAAATAGTTGGCACAATTTCTATCTTCTTGATTTTATGGAGGTATGATTTATGGCTCAGCATGTGATCTATTTTGGAGTATGTTCCATGTGCACTGGAGAAGAAAGTGTATTCAGCTTTTTGGGGGATGAAATGCCCTGTATATGTCTACCAGCCCTCTTTCTTCCATCTCTTCTTTAAGGGCCAGTATTTCCTTGGTAAGTTTCAATCTTGTTGATCTATCCAGGGTTGATAGAGCAGTGTTGAAGTCTCCAACTACAATTGTGTTGCTGTCAATGTCTTCTTTGAAGTCTATTAGTAGTTGTTTTAGGTATTTTGCTGGCCCCTCGTTGGGTGCATATATGTTTAATAGCGTGATTTCTTCCTGATATATGCATCCCTTGACTATTAAGAAGTGACCTTCACTGTCCCTTCTGACCTTCTTCAGCCTGAAGTCTATGTTGTCAGATACCAGTATGGCTACCCCAGCCTTTTTGGATGGGTTGTTTGAATGAAGGATTGTTTTCCAGCCTTTTTATTTTGAGCCTGTCTTTGCTCCGATTGTTCAGGTGTGTTTCTTGAAGGCAGCAGAATGTCGGATTCAATTTTTTGATCCATTGTGCCACTCTGTGTCTCTTAACTGGTGCATTTAGACCATTGACATTGAGAGAGATTATTGTCATGGGATTTTGTGCCATCTTTCTGAATAGGTTGGTTGTTCTTTTGGGTTATGTCTCGTCTTATAGTAGATCTTTCAGTCCTTCTTTTAAGGTTGGTTTTGATTTTACAAAGTTCCTAAGCTGTTGTTTATCCAAGAAGTTGTATATCTGTCCTTCAAATCTGAGCGAGAGTTTAGCCGGATAAAGAATTCTTGCTGAGGCATTCATTTCATTAAGTTTTTTTTACTATATCCCACCACTGCCTTCGGGCTTGGAGGGTGTCTTCTGAGAAGTCTGCTGAAAGTCGAATGGATGCTCCTTTGTATACAATTTCCTTCTTTGATCTTGCTGCCTGAAGAATTATGTCTCTGTCTATGGCATCCATTACTTTGACTAGGATGTGTCTTGGGGGTCTTTCTATTGGGGTCTCTTCTTGCTGGTACGCGTCGGGCTTCTTGGATCTGGATGCCTTCGCCCTTAACTCGGGGAACTTTTCAGCCAGGATGTTTTTAACTGTTTTAATTTCCTTGGGGTTACTTTCCTGTCCCTCTGGGACTCCTATGATTCTTATGTTGTTCCGCCTGGCTTCATCCCATTGTTCTCTGTTTCGTTGCTGATCCATTATCCGGTCTTTTTCCATCTTATGTAGATCTCTGAGTGCTTTCTGCAGCTCATCTTCAGTCTCACTGATTCTCTCTTCCGCTGCTGTCATCCTACTATTCAGAGCCCCGATTGTGTTTTTCATTTCGTCTACTGAGTTTTTAAGCGATGATATTTCTATTTGCATGGTTCTCATTTCTGCTCTCATTTCCTCCCGTAGTTTATTGACAGCCCTTTCAACTGCTTCGCTTATGTTCTCCTGTATTTTATTGGACATCTGCTCAATTTTTTCGTTGAGCTCCTTAAACATCCTACCAATTTCTTCTCTGATTTCATTGTCAGAGAGATCATGCACATCTGTATTCTTTTTTGAGTCTTCAGGGTCGATTCCTTCATCTGTTCTTCGAGCTGGGGATCTGCGTTTTTCCCCATGGTGTTGTGGTGTTCAGGGATAGATTCCTCTGGTGTACTGTTTCTTTTTTCTTGAGGGTATTACCTTCCCTTGGTGTTGAATTTCCTAGTTTTTCTATTAATAAGCGGCCCGTTAGCGGCCGCCCGCCCGGCCAGCCGCACACCCCAGGGAGGTAGGGTACCTGAGGTGGAGTCAGGCCGGGTGTGAGAGTTCAAAATGACCGCTTACTCCGGTTCCGCTCGGACTTCTGGGGGGTTGTAGTTCCACCTTCTGCCGAGACCTGGGGCTCTACCACGGCCCCAGGCGCCCGCCCCGCCAGCCGCACACCCCAGGGAGGTAGGTTACCTGAGGTGGAGTCAGGCCGGTGTCATTTCTTTCATTTTTGTGATAATTTTATTAATTGCGCCTGTGTAAAATAGTTAAAAAAATTAAAATATAGGATTGTCTACCTAAAATCTATGGATCTCTTTATTAACATTCTCCTGGAGTTATCTATTCATAATGTTTGTTTTCAACATTATTGTTTATTGTTGGATTATAATTCTAAGCATTTTGGGTGTATGTGTTATTTCTCCTCCCACAACAAGCTTAGGTTGTTTGTACTGCACCCATTCTAGTGATAACTGGGCACACCCCTCACTGCTCTACCTTCTACATTGCTCTCTGCCTCCTACTCATGTGGTGTCAGACTCCTAACCAGGTGCAGTGCCTTACTAACCTTGGTTTTTGTATTGAAAGATAAATGTTTTTCTCTTTCCTGTATATCCTTCACATATTCTTAAGTCAGAGCAATATCCTATCTGTGCAGACATAGGAAGACAGTTAAGGCTATGCATTTGTAAGATAGAAGTTAATTTACTTTGTAATATTTACTCCTGGGCATCCATCATATTCCTAACTTAAACCTCAGTGCCTTTAGAATGATTTGAGTTCCCTACACCCAAAATAAGAGTCTCATTTTGGGACTTGGATGGACCCAGTGCAAAGCAATGAGCAAGCTACACTGGTCTCAACATGGGACAGGCTAATTGTCTTAAGCAGTTTAATAAGTTAAGAGCATGACAATGGAACAAAATATGTAATCTCACCCAAAGATAAGCAACTTATTTTTTTTTCTTTTGGGTCACACCTGGTGATGCTCAGAGGTCACTACTGGCTCTGCACTCAGAAGTGACTTCCCTAGTGGTGCTCATGGGACCATATGGGATGCTGGGGATTCAGCCCGGGCCTGCTGTGTGAAAGGCAAACGTCCCTCCCTGGTGTTCTATGACTCTGAACCCAATAATCAACTCGATTTAGAACCCTGTTGTGGTTAGGAAAAAAAATAGCCTGGCCTGAGAACTCTGGTCTGGAATATATAGTGAGATGTATCCAGGAAAAGCCATTCTTTGCCATGAGTCCAGAAAATCATTTTAAACTTAATCCAGGGTGTAGACAATATCTAGTTTGTAGTTCTATATGGCGAACCGTGATTATACAAAATAGATATAATAGAACTATCTATATGTAGTTCTATATCTCAAACTGTGTTTATATGAAATAGATTTAAATATTATTAAGAAGTCAATTTAATATGACTTTTTTGCCAGGAAAGGAAAGAAGAAAACAACATGCCCTTGGCTGGAATTTTGAGTTTGTTTTGGGCAGGATTTCATGCCTTGGGGGGAGGTGCCCTGGTAGATTTTCCCAAGAAGGAAGGGGGCTCTCACATCTGCTCATTGTCTTAGGAACAAAGTTCTATTGCTTTGGAACTCCCAGCACCCAACCCTTTGCCATGTCTATAATCAGCTGACTTAACTTGAATAAAACGGCCACTTATTACTAAGAATTCTGTCGTCCTCTCCATTTGTTCATTGGTTAGGGGGACAGTTTTCTTCCTGAAGGTAACAGGGGATCCTCCTAAACCCTGATATCTATTGAAGACCCCTGTTGAACCCCAACAGTTAATAAATTCAAACTGAGTTCAAAAGTAAACAAAATTGAGAAATTTTACTTATGATGACCATAAAAGAGAGCAGAAATCTCTAATAAATAAAATTATTAAGAAAGTTGTGAAGTTATAACAGGTCAGTTGATCACTTAATACCTTGACATTGCATTATTCATCGATATGCTCGAGCAGGCACTGGTAATATTTCCATTTGACCCTATGAGGTGCCAGTGTAGTCCAAAGGAATCTGGTTGCTTCAGGAGTACAAAGAGCCTCAAACCACTTGACGAAGAAGTCTGGCCATCTTGTAGGTGGGTGGCCACGTGATCTTTTGATATCTCATGGGATCCATTGTGTAATGGCCTCTAGTTCAGTGGTCGTCTCCAAATTGCATACATGTCCGCCCATCTGATTTTCTATGCCTTGACAAACAAGACAGGGTCCCTGACTCTGGAACAGTGATGGAGGCCGAGCTCCTTGTTGGGCGTGAGGTTGATCCGTTGCTGCTTTCTTCAGTTGCATCAGCCAATATGGCAGACGAAGTTAATGAAAAAATTGACTAATGACATGTCAACATTCAGAATTGACCAATAATATGTCAGTATTATCATGCAAATGAGGTTTTGTAGAAATGCACCTATCATAGAGAGGCACGCTTGCTATATATTCCGTGCTTTCTCAGACGGGGTCCTTCTTTCACCTTACTTCACAAGTGAGCTGTAACCCAATAAAGTGTGATCCGAGAAGAATCGTACGTGGGACGACTCCTTTTAACCGCCAGTCGGAGACGGCTCGCCCGAAGTGGTGCCGAAACCCGAACAAATCGCGCCCTGCAGGAGGGACCAATTCAGAATTGACACACGGGTTAGGTAAATCGCCTCGATTGACATGAGATTTTTACTGCAGTCCTGGGATCTGTGGGTTATTTTTTTCGCTTTTGTCCTCGCAGTGTTTTATTTGCGCCCTCTGGCTAAAGAAGGGAAGTGTGAGGAAAATAAAGAGGTGAACAAAGATAGCCTCAAGAAAAGGAAAAAGAAAATAGATCAGAAAAGGGACAGGATTGTGTCCTGATCTGGGTGAATTTAGAGACCTACAGGTCTCAGAGAGTGAGGCATCTTCCCAAGGAGAGGAGGAAAGGTTAGAAGAAACAGTGACCGCTTATGAGCAAAAAAGGTATGGCTTTATGCCAACAGATTGGCCGCCGCCATTTAACCCAATAGGGCTTAGAGCTAGTGCCCCTCCACAAGCCCAGCATAAACAGGGTTGTACATTTATCCCGGTTGAAAACTGATAATGGCCCTGCCTACATTTCAAAAGGTTTTGCTACATTTTACGAAAAATGCAAGTACAGCATGTTACGGGACTTCTTACAACCCGCAAGGACAAGGTATTATTGAAAGAGCAAATCGAACACTTAAATAATTCTTAGAAAAAACAAAAAAGGGAATAGCCATGGATTGTACCCCAAACAAAGACTCTCCCTAGCCTTATATACTATAAATTTTTTGAATCTCGCTATGGATCACTGCCCAGCAGCTGCGAATCATGTGGATCTAAAAAGCTGATGGGTTGGGCAGTTATGTGGAAAGATGTTACTTCTGGTCAAATGGGTATGGCCTGGATCGCGTTATAACCCAATCCAGGGATCTCTTTGTGTTTTTCCTCAGGACCAAGAGCCGTTCTGGATCCCAACCCGATTGATGAGGAGCATAAACGTTTCAGAAGATACATCTAATATGGACCCACCTGCTATCGATCCATCTGGAAAATAAGGCCTTTGGGAATCAACCTGACCTGGCCCTAGTCCCCTGCCCATTCACACCAATTCTACTGTTTTATCTACCCCTTTTATAAAATGTAACCCCTGCGACATCATTTCACTTCCCAAGGTAGCCCTCTTTTAGAGTGGGGGCTGGAATCTTTGGGCATGTCTCTCTTTTGATAGTGCTGTGTTTTCTAAGCTCATTTGGTCATGCGCGCGCAATGCCCGGCAGACAAAGTGGTCTTCACTCAAGCGCTTTCTAGCCATAGATGCTGGACAGTCACCCGCAGCCTGGCTCTCCGCGCCTCAGTGGTGACTAGTAGGCTTGCCCCCTGCACCGAGAGGCCTAGCCACCATTGCAACGAAGTTCTGGGAAGCTCTTGTTTCACCCCAAGTGCATGATGGCCTCTGCACATCGCCGCATTCTGTTGCATTGCACGCGATGAGGCAGCTGCACTCTTTAGGGTAATGATAGGTAGCCTATGCACGCTGGAGCCCCTAGCGTAGCATTGCACCCAGCAGACGGTACCAATCGCTCCTGACAATCGCAGTTCAGCTCGGATGGGCACGCAGCTGCACACCAAGGTAAACAGCTGTTCGTCCCTTTAATAAAGAAAAAGGGGGAGATGTTGGGCACGAGGTTGATCTTCTGTTGCAAACTTCCTTCAGTTGCATCAACCAATGGCGGACGTAGTTAATGAAAAAATTGACCAATGACATGTCAGCATTCAGAATTGACCAATAACATGTCAGTATTACCATGCAAATGAGGTTTTGTAGAAATGCACCTTTCAGAGAGGCACGCTTGCTATATATTCCTGCGTTTCTCTCAGACGGGGTCCTTCTTCCACCTTACTTCACAAGTGAGCCTGTAACCCAATAAATTGTGATCCAGAGAAGAATCTTGATGTGTGGCACTCTTTAACAGCTGGTTGGAGATCGTCTAGCCACAGCTCCTGATTCCTTCTTTCACTTGAGTGAGGTGTGATATTCAAGCATAGCTATTTAGATTCCTCTTTGGGAGACCCAAATAGCATTCTCATGCTGCTTTCAAAGGGCCCAGGTCTCTGAGGCATATGTTACCGTAGGGAGAATGGTGGAGTTGAAGAGCTGTGCCTAGAGCCGGACGCTTTTGCTCCTTTTAGCTATTTCTTTAATGCTTTTGAAGGCATTTCATGTTGCTCTCTTTCCTCCCTGCACAGCTCAGGTTTTAGGTCATTCATCATGTTGACTTCTCGACATAGGTACACATAACTGCTGCATTCAGAGATGTTTGTTCCATTGAGAGTGAATGGGGCATCTGGAACTTAGTTCATTTTTCATGAACATAGTTTTACTGAAATACAGCTGAAGACCTATATTTCCACATTTTGAGTCAAAGTCAGCCAGCATTTGTGCCGGCTTGGCTAATGTTTGGTGTTATTAGAATGATGCCATTAGCAAAGCAGAGGTGGTTTAGTTGCCAACCGTCTATCTTCACTCCCATTGCTTCTCATTCTAATTGTCACATGATGTTCTCAAGGGTGGCACTGAAGAGTTTTGGTGAAATGGTATCACCCTGCTGAACCCCTTTTGACATTGATGATCACTTCTTTGTTACTGTCCCCCGTTCTCCCTGCATTAACATATGGGCCCAGCAAGCAGGATGAGAATGCTATTCGGGTCTCCCAGAGAGGAATCAAAAGAGCTATGCTTGAATATCACGCCTCACTCAAGTGAGAGAAGGAATCCGGAGTTCTGACCTCGGTCGCTGTTCCAGAATCAGGGACGCTGTCTCATTTGCCAAGGCATTGAAAATCAGATGGGCTGGACATGTAATGCGATTTGGAGACAACTGCTGGACTTTTAAAGACGTTACCAACTGGATCCCACGGGATGTCAAAGATCATGGCTGCCCACCTACAAGATGGTCAGACTTCCTTGTCAAGACCCTGAAGGAATGGTTTGAGGCTCTTCGTATTTCTGAATCAATCAGATGCCATTGGGCTACATTGGCACGTGATAGGGTCCAATGGAAATGTTACTGACACCCACTCAAGCAAATAAATGAAGAATGGGATTCAAGTGATCAAGTGATCACTTCTTTGTAGAATGGTGACATCCTGTTGGTGAATCTGTAATACAGCTCACCAAGTATCTTTGATGGGTTTGAATGTCCTGTTTGGCTAGGGCCTCGATGACTGCTTCAGTCTCCACAGAATCAAAGGCTTTCTTTAAATCAATGAACGTGAGACAGAGCGGCATCCTGAACTCCCTACACATTTCAATGAGCTTGGTTACCATATGGATATGGTTGATTGTGCTGAATCCTTTTCTGAAGACAGCTTGCTCGCATGGTTGACCTTCATCTAATGTTCTGCCAATCCTGTTCAGGATGACAAGAGTGAACAGCTTGTAGATGACAGACAACAGGCAGATGGGGCTGTAGTTGCCAATGTCGTGAATGTCTCCCCTTCTTGAATAGTAGAACTGTCCTGTTGGTTTTCCATTGGGAGGACACCTTGCATCCAGACAGGTAGCGTGTGAAGAGCCGAGCCATTGTATTGATGAGTACCAAGGCAGATTCTTCAGGTGTTCAGGTCTGACTTTGGGCCCCTATGCTGTTCCCTTCTTTACTGACGAAATGGCATGTTGGATTTCAGAAGGGAGAACATTGTGAATGGAATATCCATCCATGAACTTGGTTATGTGCGAAGGTGGATATGGCATATAATCATATGTATATATATATCATATAATCATCTTTGGACATAGGTTATGGTTCATTAAAATTTTTTAGTGCTGGGTTCACACCCAAATCCAGACCACAGAAATGCCAAGTATCAGTGCTCTACCACTTTACTACATTTCAGGCAGATGCACTGATTATAAATTATAACCACAAAATATGTGCAACTATCTAAATTTCTTGTAGTGAAAGAAAGGACTGTTATATACCCCTACCTGTTTACTCTTTGAAAGTTTCATTTAAGAGTCCCCAAAACCAAACTAGTATAAAACCAAAAAAATGAGTGTATATTTTTACACTGCCATTTCTAAATTGTAAGAAGTTGTAGGATACACAGAACTATAAACTTTATGCACTAATGAATTTATAATGACTTAGCTCTCCCCTTTCCACTCAATATAATATGCCTCTGCTTTATTATGCACCTCCGTGGTAACCCTATTACTGACCTATCATGCTCAACCTGGAACTTTTTCTTACCTAATGGTTTTAAGTGAATACCATTAACTGCATTGGCAATTAAATTTGTTGTCCTGGTCTTTCCCATCCATAATCGAGTTATATATACACCAATAAACTTGTTTTTATTAATCTCCCTGATGCTGTTTTGATTCTATGCTCCATCCTTGAAGAAAAGTAAGAGCCTTGGGATTATTTCTATTTTCTGTACTGCATGATGCTAACATTGTTCGATTCTAAGAACTATGTGGACAATAATACATTGTGTAGATTCTTCAGTCGTTCCTTAACCTTAAAAATGTGCCTTATTTTTATAGGATAACATACACCTGTGTATTTTCTAAGGTAGCATTCCTATTGTGAAGCAATTTATTTTTAAAATTATCTATCTTATATTTATGTCTTTAACTAATACTTGCATTACAGGCACCATTTTACCTATTCATATTATTGTAAGCAAATCTTCACATAGATATTTTTGCATTGAGGTTATACCAAACTGCAAATGTATATAAAAAATACTATATGAGTTGTGATAACTTGAAACATTACCTCAACATTCAAAGGCATTTTTTATGTCATTTTTGTTGTTAATTTACTTATTGTTACTCACCTAAATGGAGATGTTACTTGTGCTCGCTCGCTCAAATGGATGAACAACAGGAAGACAAGTAACACAAGTGATACAAGTGACAATCTACTTATAATGAAGAACTTAAAGCTGGGGCTGAAGAGAGTACAGCAGGTAGGGTAATTGCCTTGCCAGGAGTAACCCCAGAGCATTGTTGGGTGTGACCAAAAGCATAGAAACAAACAAAAAAGGACTTAAATGTTTGGGTATTTTACTAAAAAAAGAATAATACTATATGAACCCTCTAAGCTTCTTTTAAAGATAATATCTTTTCAATATAACACGCTTTTTAGCACACAGAACATTCAAAAATTTAATTTGTTATGATGTAAACAATCTTTGAAAATGAAAGGCTACACTTGTATCACTTGTTATCACTTGTCTTCCCGTTGATTTGCTCAAGTGGTCACCAGTAACACTCCATTTGTCCCTATTCACGGGATAGTATAGTCCAAGGGCCTCTGCTCTCCAGGAACATGAAGAGACCTCAAACCATTCCCTCAGATCCTTGGGAATGAGGTCTTTATTATTACTGGTTTTAGCATATCAAATACTACACTGGTAGCTTTGCCAGGCTCTGCCATGTGAAGGCTATACTTACCATTTAAGAAACTTAATATATAATTTTTTGTATAGATGGTTGGTTTTGGCACAAATTATACAAGGCAATATAAATTAATAATAAAATATTTAACTTTTATAACAAAATCATGCAATAGATACATGAGCAGCATTTTCCTGAATCACTCAGAATTTTCAAATGGGAGGCAAAAAGTTAAAACTTTATTTAGATATATTTTCAATCTATATTTTATTCTTGCTAATATCAATGTTAAGATATCTAATCATTCCAATGATTAGAGTCATTGAAACAATGATAATGATAATACACTTAAATTAAAATATTTTGAAGCAAGGAAAGAAAATGACAAATCTTGTAGTGTTCTGATATTTAATAGGACTCTTCTAAATAACTGCAAATGAATTTTTTAAATAAACAAAAAGTAATTTTACTGCTTTAAATTTAATAGAAAATCATGATAATTTCATTCTAGTGAAAGGGACATTTATCTAAGATATTTGCCCTGACATAAAAGCATTGTTCTCTGTTTATCAGATAAAATAAAGGATATGTGACTTTGAAGGAGTTAGGTTGGCAGACTTGATTCACCTTATTTGTTAAAAAATGAAACCCTTTAAACCTTCTATCCTTTGAGTTCAGATATCAATGAATGAAAGAAAGCAATTCTTATAAATAAATGGCTTCTCGTTATTTCATCTATCTTCTTGCTTGCTTGGAATGAAACTGTCACAAAAAAATACTTTAGAAGAGCAATCTTTGAAGATATTTATGTCTCTGAACACAAGATCAAATGTCAAAATGTATTTTTACAGAATTTTAGCTTATGGTATATAGGAATATCTATTTCTTTAAAACAGTGGAAACATAAATTTCTATCTGGTTTAGGTAATAAAAATAATAAAAATAATTGTTACCGCACACATATACAATGTTGGTGGGTATCTGTATGTGTTATGGTTTAAGCAACAGCTCAGTTTTTGGCTCTGGCTGGCATGGGATGGCGTGATCGGCATAGATTCCCATTGATTTGTGCAGGTTGTCACAAGATTGGCACAGGTAGACATCAACTGGCAACAAACTGGTTCAATTATCCCTGATTTTAATAATCTTCTGTAAATTCCTGGCTCTGCACTCAGGAATCACTCCTGGCGGTCCTCGGGGACCATATGGGATGCGGGGATCGAACCCCTCGGCCAGCCAATCCGCCGGCGCCGCATGCAAGGCAAACGCCCTACCCGGCTATCGCCCGCCCTAATGTGTTGATTTTTAATACTATAGAATTTTAACAAGGATTGCATTAAATAGTAATAGAATTCTATTCACTGAATGAATATTTTGCTGCGTTATTTATAGCCATTAATTTGTAATGTTTCTACATCTCTTATGGTATCACTATATATTCTAAGTTGCAATTCTCATTTTAATTCTATTCATTTCATACAATTTTTTTTCTAAGTATTTAATTATATAAAAAACAAATATAACTATTTAAATTCATTTTTACTATTCATTTGCTATATAAGAATATTACAACCAATGTATTGTTTTTTTTTAACCTACTATCATACTTGTTTAATGTTTATTTTAAAATCTTCCGTGAACTTCTTTGGGTTGGATATGTTTTCTATCCATCTATTCACCTGTGGTATGTAATCTATCATCTTTTAAATAACAATTTTACCTCTTTGTTGCATACTTTAAATTCTCTTTTTGTGACTAATTTGCCTGACATGGACCTCAAATATTAAATATGGGTGGGTATGAATGGAAAATTTTGAAATTCCTGAACTTGATAAATAATTTTACTGTTGATATGGTGTAAGATAGAGGGCTGTAGAAGAGAGTCATTATTGCTGAGCTATGTTCCTTTTGTAAAATTTATGTTCAAAGTTTTATCATATTTTCTGAATTTTGTAAAATAACATTTGTCTTAAGTCAGTAATTTTTGAGAATTTATAGTTAATTGATTTGCATATAAAATCCATCACGGATAAACTTCAATCTATATTATCTATTAAAGTATTATTGAACTTTATTGATATTTTCTGATATTTTCTTATAATGTTGAAGATTTTGGTCTCTCATTTAATTTTTTGTGATCTGCTTTTTTTGTTTTTGAATCAGATAAATATTGGCCTTAAGATTTGTAATTTACATATTTTCCTTTGTCTCATAAAGAATATTTAATGAAATGGCAAAAAATATTTGAAAATTGAGTAAAAGTTACTTAAAACCCCTCCGATCATCCAGAATTTTTTTTTTGTGAGCTAAAAAGATAGAAATTATGCAAATGGGAGCATGAGAACTAAACTAGGTAACTAAATCATAATACAGGCTTTCAAGAAAGAAATAAGATTGAATAGAGCGGCTCGGCTCCACCACCCAACCGCTCATGAGGTGCCCAGGAGGCATGAGTGGCTCCTAGCGCCCTGGCCACACTCCGCAGAGCCCCAATAATCAGATGACGCCCCCGACTCCATGGGGGCCGCCATTCTCCCACATCTCGGGACTTCTTTTCTCGTCACAACTCCACCCTGCAGACCAGACCTCATCACAGCCCATGTCTCTTGGGCCAGTGGCTGTGCGGTTCATCAATATTGCTTTACTTAGAGGTGACTACAGAGTATGCCACCTGCATGGCAAGCCTGGCAAGCTGCTCGTGTCGTATTTGATTTGCCAAATACCAGTAACATTTATATTAGGTCATTCCTATGACCTAATATAATGGCTTGACTCTTTATGTTCCCCGAACAAGCAGATGCCTTTGGGTTCTACTAGCATGAGACAGGACGTATAGAGATATTACTGCTGCCCATTTGAATAGATGATCAACGGGAATATAGTGATAGATAGATTAAGAGACCATAGTTTGGAAATGATTGAATACAGAGTAAAATTTGAAATTTTAATTGGAATAGATTTGGTTATTACAAATTATGAGCACTGATATTAGCAGTACTATTTAAATAAGAGCCACAACCAATCACCTACTGTAATCTTTCACGCTTTTTAGAAAATTTAGAGTAATATTGCAAAGGTATTAGACCAGCTGAAGGTCTTAATTCCATCAAGTTCCATGAAAGTATTTATTTGATAAGCATAGGAACTGTTCTATCATTAAGAGAGAAAGAGCTAACTAATAGGTGATAAATAGGTAGAATGTAATTGTATGATAATAAGGCAGTACATTAGAGTTCCATTTATCATGTATGCAAAAAATCCTAGTCAAAGTATATGCATATGTAAAAACATTTATCATACCTCCATAAATCCAAATTAAATTTGAAGTCCAGATATATGTCGTCTACATAGGTCGCTTGCACTGCAGTATCATCACATAATTTATGATTTTTTGTTTTCTAGTTATTTTGAAATTTCTACATTGGGTAAAATCAGTAACAGTAAAATACAGTAAAACAACTGATTGTATAATTTTCTGTAATCTATATTATAACTTTCATTAAAATACCCACATTTAAGATGTCCATTTCAAGACTTTATAAGTATCAATTTTCTCATTTGCTCTCCCTAAAAGGAAAAAAAAAAAAATCTGCAGAACACTTAGAAATTTTCCTACTTATTCTATTTTTTTTTCACTTTTTGGTCACACTGCCAGTGCTCAGGGTCCATATGGGATGCCGGGAATTCAACCTGGGTCGGCTGCATGCAAGGTAAACTCCCGGTACCTTCGTTGTGCTATTGTCCCAGACCCCACTCCTTTCTT